>OX155694.1:1156200-1190302 GCA_944547425.1 Eupithecia centaureata
TCGATCACTCCGGGCGCGTTCACTGTCAATAACTTTATCGGGATGGATGAAGCTAATGAACTTTAGTAAGTTTTTAGTTTCATACGTGAAATTGTGGATACAGCAAGCTGAAGACGGGGCGCTATGGCGCTCATTAGGGGAGGCCTATGTCATGCAGTGGACTAATATAGGCTGATGATAATGATGATTGTATTATGTGTTGCAGAAGCAAATAAATAATTGATCTATCTAGCTATATATATGTTTACTTCGTAGCTACTACACCCGAACCGTCACCAACACCCCCTGGCGCTCCGAGGTGCACGTAGCCGGCAGCACCCAGGGCTGCCTCAGCTGTGAGCTGGTGCTGCCGGACGGCGGCCCCTGCGCCTGGGTGGCTGCCACCGCCAGCCGCCAGGCCGCCTTCCTGACCGTCACCTGCTCCTCGCCCGACGAGCCGGCCGCCGTCTACATCATCAACCCCAGGGTATGTCTCCAGACCCCTGGCCCTAGAGCCAGGCTGTCCCAAGGCTGCTCAGCTGTGAGCTGGTGCGTTCTGGTGTCTCCAGAACCCTGGACCTAGCTAAAGCTACAGATAGTTGGTAGTACTGACCCATTCGTGATCGAAGAAAGGAGGGGCAGTGACCATTAAAGGTTTCGAACCTGCAGAGCGATTTCGCTATTCTCAATGGATGCATGGAGGCTGGGTAATCGATAACTTAAATGAAGCAGATTGATGAAATGTTTCATAAAACATCATCAAATGAACGGATGAACGAATTGGGCTGAAATTTTGAATAGACTTCCAGCCCTGGAATAACACATAAGTTCCCACGGGATAGAAATAGCCTTGCGACGTTTCCATAGAAACAAAGCGTGAGAAGCCCGGGCAGATACAAGTAAGAATAATAAATAAATAAATATATGCTCGACAATCCACACAGCACCATCTAGCCCCAAAGTAAGCTTCTCAAAGCTTGTGTTATGGGTACTAGATGACTGATATATTTAATACATTACATACATAGATAGATATTTTTTATTATACATAGAAAACACCCAGACCAACGGAACAAATTTCTGCAGATCGTACACAAATTTGTTCCGAGGCGGGAATCGAAGCCGCAACCTCCTGCGTCGCAGGCGGACCTTCGCCCACTGCGCCACATCGATCGTCATAGAATTAAACTGTTAATTGATTGATTGATTTTCTTCACTTCAATGTTCAAATCTTACATTTTTGATTTGACAGACCCGAGAAACCTTGTACACCTGGGAAGAAAACACAATAGTTCGCGAACGCCTCCAGAACAAGACGAGACCAGGTAGCATCATCACCACGGTGCCTCTGCAGGACGGGTTCCCCGCGCCCGTGAGGCTGTTCCTCCCGCCAGGGTTGGATGTCAGCGATGACAGCACCAAGTACGCTCTGGTGTTCTACGTGTACTCCGGACCTAATACCAACACCGTCTATGATACCTTCACCGTTGGTGAGTTTACATCGATATATCTAACTATAGTATTATATGCGCCCGTGAGGCTGTTCCTCCCGCCAGGGTTGGATGTCAGCGATACCAGCACCAAGTACGCTCTGGTGTTCTACGTGTACTCCGGACCTAATACCAACACCGTCTATGATACCTTCACCGTTGGTGAGTTTACATAGATATATCTAACTATAGTATTATATGCGCCCGTGAGGCTGTTCCTCTCGCCAGGGTTGGATGTCAGCGATACCAGCACCAAGTACGCTCTGGTGTTCTACGTGTACTCCGGACCTAATACTAACACCGTCTATGATACCTTCACCGTTGGTGAGTTTACATAGATATATCTAACTATAGTATTATATGCGCCCGTGAGGCTGTTCCTCCCGCCAGGGTTGGATGTCAGCGATACCAGCACCAAGTACGCTCTGGTGTTCTACGTGTACTCCGGACCTAATACTAACACCGTCTATGATACCTTCACCGTTGGTGAGTTTACATAGATATATCTAACTATAGTATTATATGCGCCCGTGAGGCTGTTCCTCTCGCCAGGGTTGGATGTCAGCGATACCAGCACCAAGTACGCTCTGGTGTTCTACGTGTACTCCGGACCTAATACTAACAATGTATATGATACCTTCACCGTTGGTGAGTTTACATCGATACATAGTTACCACAGAAACCTGAATAATAAGTCACTAGAAGTTTCATAGCTGCGTGACCTTGTCGCCGCACAGATGACTAATTAGTCACCTGTGCGCTATTCGTTTATTAGTATTGTTCGAAACGGCGGACGTTAAAGAACCGATAAAAATGGTGTCTTACAGCATATACAATTGCGCAAACTCTTCCACAACTTGCAAATATACCAATAAGAGGATTACGTTTTACCAGAAAGTATTTTTTATGAATATTATTGCTCTTCACTATCACTACATGTAGATAGATGATAGATAGAAAACACTTTATTGCACACTTAAATAAAAATAACAATAAACAATAAAAGTACTTAAACTAAAAAACTAGTATAAATCAAAGTCGCTTTCTCTGTCCCTATATCCCTATGTCACTTTGTATGCTTAAATCTTTAAAACTACGCAACGGATTTTAGTGCGTTTTTATTCAATAGAAAGAGTGATTCAAGAGGAAGGTTTATACGTATAATAAAATCGTGCGAAGCCGGGGCGGGTCGCTAGTTTTTAATAAAATAAATTTATTTTTATTTTTTATTTTCATAATTTTAGGAAAACTTACAGCTAGGTACTTACAAATAGATTTTTACATAATACATGCAGGTGTATACCAGTGCATGTGTGCTGAAGGCAAATTACAAAGTTTCCGCAGATAACTGATGACTGAAAACTGATAGAAATAATTTTCTATGAAAATCATAATTCAGTGCGTCTTTTACCTGCAGGCTACCATTCGTACCTAACCACGAGTCGCAACATTATTTACATGATGGCGGACGGCCGCGGGTCTGGATTGAAAGGAGCCGACATACTGTACTCTCTCAACAATGCTCTGGGAACCGTCGAGATTGAAGACCACTTCGTTATCCTCAAGTAACTATGTTTAATATTGCTTATTTAAAAAAAAAATAAGAAAATAAACAATTCATCCATTCAAACTTTCGCATTTAAAATGTAAGTATAATCCTATATAACTTTTAGAACTATCATGGTTTTTAACACTAAAGTCATTGAATACGGGATATTTACCTTATTATCACCACATAGTATAAAACAAAGTCGCTTTCTCTGTCCCTATGTCCCTATATCCCTTTGAATGCTTAAATCTTTAAAACTACGCAACGGATTTTGATGCGGTTTTTTTAATAGAGAGAGTGATTCAAGATGAAGGTTTATACGTATAATAAAACCAGGTGAAGCCGGGGCGGGTCGCTAGTTAAATATCAAAATTCACACAAAACACGGAACATTTTGAACTAAGACGCAAGCCATCTTTCACACAGCTAAGTCTTGAGTTTGGCGATTTAAAGGCGCGGCATTGTTTCTAGTAAATGCGCTTACAAGGCGCAAGTGTCACTTCCATTGCACTTGTCGCTCGCACTCCATACTAAACAAAGTGTAAATCAGGAGCCGAATTCCACTAAATAAATCGCTGCACCATTACAATAGTATCGTGTCAAAATGACAGTGTTAAACTCTTTTTGGTATTCTACTAGCACATTCAAGGTTCATTCAAATCAGTAAATCAATATTTTTATTTCTTTAGGCTTACAAAATAAGCACTTAGACAAAGCTGTGACGATTAAGTTTATGACCACCAATTTAACAGTTTTCATATTCTATTAATGAAGGTCTCTTCAATTGGCCAGCCGGGCCGTACCACTCAATATCGACGCCATTTAAGTCTTAGTTGACATTATGAAAAAAATAGTAGAATACCAAATGCACAACGTCATTTTAGCCATCTTGATAGTATGTCGCTATTGAGACTTTTGTTTTTAAATTAACGGAATTGGCCCCTGGTAAAACTAAGTAGTGTTCTTGAGTGGAGACCGCGACTCGGTAAACGTAGTGTAGGACACCCTCCGGCCAGGTGGGATGACGATCTGCGAAAGACTGCAGGCAGATGATGGATGCGTCAAGCTGAAGACAGGGCGCTATGGCGCTCGTTGGGGGAGGCCTATGTCCCGCAGTGGACTAATATAGGTTGATGATAATGATGATGAAAACTAAGTAATATTTGCAGGGAGGTATTGAATCGGTACGCGTTCATTGACCGCGAGAAGATCGCGATCTGGGGCCACAGCTACGGAGGGTACGCGACGCTGCTGACGCTGCTCCATGATGAGGAGCATCTGTTCCAGTGCGGGGTCTCCTCAGCGCCCGTCACCTCCTGGCTTTACTACAGTAAGGATCATACTATCACATCATTTCATTTCGATTTTATTTAAATACATACTACAATTCCCACAATGCGCCCCGCGACTTGGTCCGTTTTAGGAAATATTGGTAGTTGTCAAATTTCAGAAATTAATGGCACGCCTTTTTATGCCACAAAATAAAAATTATTAATTATATTTACTTTTAAGTTTATTTATATCGAGTTTTGAGTGAATCGAAACTTTTTTATATAGATTTGAAGACCCCTATTAACCCCCTCAGAGGTTAATTTTTCTAAATTAAACTACTAATACTACAAATTTCTTCAAAATAAATTAAGTAGTTAGTTACGGAGATATGTTACAACAAATATTCACACAGACTTTGAAAATTAGTAGCAAGAATAACTTTGTCCTTCTTAAAAAATTAGTAGCAAGAATAACTTTGTCCTTCTTAAAAAATTAGTAGCAAGAATAACTTTGTCCTTCTTAAAAAATTAGTAGCAAGAATAACTTTGTCCTTCTTAAAAAATGTTTAGATTTAGCCTAAATTTGAATTTAGGAATAAGCGAAGATATTTTATGTTTGGAAAAATATATAAATCCGTATGTCTTAATTTGATCTCCCATGGGAAATTAATGTTTTACCACGACAAAGTAGCATTTGTTGCTCCATCCTTTCAAATAGATACGTCCAAAATCATGTTGATTCCTTAGTCAGGGCGCGAAGGAAGGACAAATATGGTTGTTTGTCCACACCAAACACACTTTTGCATTGTAATATTAGTTAAAATATCACTTAGATATGTAGCTGATGTTTGTTTTGCCTGCAATATAAATCTAAATTTATAGAGATATTGTACATGTCAATATTTAAACAGCTTATCGCATCATTTAATTTATTTCATACTGTGGAATGTTGAGTGGAACTGAGCGACATCTGACCAAATCATTAACATTATTAATGTTTCTTGATGAGATTTTGTTTAAACTAAGTATAAAAAAATAAAAATATTTCCTATAAATTTAAACTAAAAAGGCCTTTATGAGATTTGGTTTCATGTATTACATTAAACGATACATAAAAAAACAAAAACTCCGATCAATTTAACCACCACCGTCTCAGCAATCCACTCTCGTTTTAAATTCTAAAATCTTTGACCCTACTAACGCATCCTAATTCCCCATATTAGCGGCCGATGGCTCACTTTCGTCCAATCTCAAACCCATTAGTTCAATTTACGATGACATTCCGACCCTGTACAGGTCACTGACCAGCCTTGCCCCTCAACGAATTCCGCCAATGTCGTTTAATACCCTTTTTTGTGTTGATAAGGTTGGAGTTTTTAGTTATTACCATTGGATAACTGCAGGCGGCTGCAAGCAGACGCTCAACTAATTCATCAATTTTATTCAAGCCTTTTTTATTACCAAAGAAAATGGAATTAAAATCATTTGCATATTTATACTAGCTGATCTATCTTGACGACGTTTTCCGTTTAGATACAAAATCTATTATCCAATAGAATATTCTTTTGTTACAAATATAAAACAGGTGGCTGTTAAATTAACATTCAACAACCGTGTGAACTCGCGTGAAAATAGTCGTAGAGTTTTCTAAAATTATCGAATTTTCTGAGCTATGTTTTTTTCCGTAGAATTTTCTATAAAGTCTCACAAAAGGTGATTGAAATCGATAGATGTTATCAATAGAATATCAAGAGAAAATGCCATTATTTTTAAATGTATAGATTAAAGAGGTACATAGCACCGACTATTTCATATAGAATATACTTTCTTTTTTTAATTTAAACCAATTATTGAAGACTTACAAGATGTAACTTAGTTACAACAAAATACACGCATTTTACATGCTTATTATCTTTAAGTTTTTTAATACTTACTCAATATCATTTATAAGTACCTCACCTACCTACCCGTCTCTAAAATAATACGTTATACTCAAAACGTGAATTCTTTAGTCACATTTTCATATTTTTATCTCACCAATTTAAAATATTATGATTTAACATAAATATATTAAAACACGAATTGGTTACACTCTCCCTTTCTTGCTTTCGACATAGAATAAAATTTATTTTGACCGAGATTTCGGCAGCCGTCATAAATGACCAATATATTTAATCAAGTCTTACGAATCTTGGCCCTACCTACTTCTACTTCTTAAATCCGGACGTTTTCGTAAATATGGACTCGGAATTGAAGATTCGTTTTCCTGTAAATGCTATCTTATGTAATAGGGTATTACACCATTTTTTAAAAACTGTTTTAAATTAATCCTGAGATCGTAATGAACTAGTAGAAATTTTGTTAATTTTTTTTAAAACCGAAAATCGCCCTAAAATCTGTTTTTTATTTATGATTTTGAATTTTCGCGCGGAAACGCTAGCCGCCATGCTTTTTCATCTCGTGACGTCACTCGGTTAGTAAACAATACGACTGCGAAAGACCAAGTAATAAGATTCGTGAAAATAATGAGTTATCATTGGTGTCTTGTGCCTGAATGCAAAAATACAAGTGTAAAAACGCATTATTACATTGCTGTTTTAACATTTCTCAACTCGGCAGAACAGAAATCGGGATTGGAGGCAAAAAATTTCGCCACCATTAAAGTATTAACCATTGGCAGATTTGTACTTTCTGCTTTCACAAAACCGTCTTCCATAGTGAAATAAAGGCTAGAAGTCTACAAACGTGTTAATAACTCGTAAATTTATCAAAATAACAGCGCACAACTTATTTTCAGTAGATTGTTTGCTATCGGAATGACGTCACGGCGGGATCCAATATGGCGAATGGCGTTTTAGACATTTGAAAAACAGATTAGAAAAGACGATTTTTAAAATGGAATTATAAAATAAAAATTGCAATTTTATGAATAAATATCGACGTTTCTTGTTTACTTTTTTCGAAATCTATTATGAACAAACATTTTTATATTTTTCCTTACATAGTGTAAAATACCCTATTGACATAAAAGTAGGTTTTCACGAAGACGAATCAGAAAGTTTATTTTCGTTTTCCGAGTAGGTCCCCTATTTTTAAATGAATAACGGTCAATGTCTATTGCATTGGGAACATATTTTATATACCATTTTTGTGCCACTATTATTACTATAGCGTAGTTACATTCTGACCATATCATTTATTCAAATGTTTCAATATCAACCTGTTTATTTTCAAAACACAGTCGATTTTAAGGCTGAGTCAAATTGTTTTCAAATAAATATAACTTTTGCTTTACGCACGTAATCTAGCAGGATTGCTTCTAAACAGGCGAAAGCGAAGATGTTGTCACTGACCTTTCCTTGTTCAATTAAGTGGGCCTCCCTAGGCGATTTGTTAATCACTATACCTAGATATAGGTATTCATAGGACTAGAGTTATAAAACTAGAATTAAGTACATAAAATTCAACATTAATTCTGTGGATCCTCTAAAGTGAAAAAACGAATTAGAGAAAAAATACGATGAAAAATGAAAGTGTTTCGTTCATAATTTGGTCGATATCTTAGAACCCTGGTCTATTATGGACAATGTTTTAATTAGTAGGTTATTTTATTAATCATTATTTTGTTCCTCTTAGTCAGTTTCTTAATTAGTTATGTGGAATTCTTGTAATATCTACTAATATTATAATCGCGAAAGTTTGTATGTATGAATGTTTATTACTCTTCCACAAAAAATACTGAACGGATCGGGCTGAAATTTAGAATTTTGGCGCTTATGCCTTTCAAAAAAGTGGTACATATGTATATGTAAATACTCTGCAACGCGCCCCCTTAAATGCTAATTTGGGACCAGAAGACGCAGATGGCTTTTCCATCGAATAAATATTGACGTCATTTGGTTCTAGTGTGATTCTTTAGGTAATAAGTGTTACGAACTTTTCGTAGGTATACTATTTATTACAATTAAAGAATCGCACTTATATCATAAATGCGAAAATTTCTTTATTTGTATCTTTGATGCATGTTTCCACTGATACATTATATAAAAAAACTTAATTACTAGAAGCGTCTTCACACGCGGTTTCACCCGCGTAATTCCCGTTCCCGTAGGAATTCTGGGATATAATATATGTGTTATTCTTCTATCTAGCCTATGTGTTATTCTAGACTATAATCTATAGCTGTGTCAAATTTCATCCATATCCGTTCAGTAGTATTTGCGTGAAAGAGTAACAAACATCCATCCATTCTTACAAACTTTCGCGTTTATAATAATAGTAGGATAAATTCGAAAGTTTGTATTGATGTATGGTTGTGTGGATGTATGGATGGACGTTTCTTCCTCTTTCACGCCAAAACTATTGATCGGATCGAGCTGAAATTTTGAATAGATGTAGTTCTAGCCCTGGATAATCCTTGAGACGTTTCCATACAAACAACGCGTGGACGTCGCGGCCAGATGCTAGTACAATAGTACTAGCATCTCGCCCGCGACTTCGCGATATATAAGTAAGACTCGCGACCCGCCCCGGCTTCGCACGGTTTTATTATACGTATAAACCTTCCTCTTGAATCACTATCTATTAAAAAAATGTGCATCATAATCCGTTGCGTAGTTTTAAAGATTTAAGCATACATAGGGACAGAGAAAGCGACTTTGTTTTATATGTAGTGATTACGTTAAACAAAGGAATTTTCAAAATTTACATTTGTTCAGTTTATTAAACCTATCATAGCTAGCTTTTTTAATGCATCTGTAAGGATATAAGGACAGAGAAAGCGACTTTGTTTTATACTATGTAGTGATAGCTATAATTATTACATAATGATCTATCATAATGGTATTGACATCGATCAATTGAGCTACCTGTAGACTGTTTGCAACCGTCTGCAGTTAGCTCAATGGTTCCAATGGTTTAGTTGTAATTTACTCGAGGGGAGTAGATTTAAAATCAGGGCCGCATGTTTCTGCATGCAGCACATAGCTGAATCTACTCCCTTTGCGTATGATTAGTTTTTTTTTATTATTGTTTTTAATTCTAGTTTAGGTTAAGAAATATATATTAATATTTATATGCAATAAATGATTTTCTATTCTATTCTTATTCCGTGATTGTAATTTTCGTTGTTTATCATACAGATACGATGTACACTGAGCGCTACATGGGCCTCCCGACCGTTGAAGACAACCTAGCCGGCTACGAGGCCGGCGACGTGACGCTACTGGCCGAGAAGCTGAGAGGGCACGACCTGTACCTCATGCACGGGAATGCTGATGACAACGTGCACTTCCAGAACGCAGCCAAGCTCATGACGGCTCTGCAGCAGAAGAATATACCTTTTGAACAGATGGTATGGCATCAGTCATTATTAACTATCCGCTAAACCATTTTAATTCATAATTTACTGTTTTATGTTTTAGTTATAGCTATATACAAATCAAAATCTTTATTTGCAGACAACGGGTTACAGGTTGGTATGCTTGGTTTACATTCGTCCCATGCGATGACTTACCAGCTAATCAGCTCTGGTGTGCAAAATTATACAATATTAATTAAGAGACATGCATAATAATAAAGAGACATGTATAATATTAACAAATTTATTTATTATATTTCGTGGAAACCATTTTCTTATCTGATCTAATATGCAAATAATCCTACTAATATTAAAAACGCGAAATTTTGTAAGTATGGATGGATGTTTGTTACTCTTTCACGCAGAAACTACTGAACGGATATGGATGAAATATGGCACAGAGATAGATTATAGTCTAGAATGACACATAGGCTATATTTTATCCCAGGATTCCAACGGGAACAGGAAATATGCCGGTGAAACCGCGAGGCGCTGCTAGTATTTGTATAATTTTAAGTACCTCCTGAACTACTTTAATACCGTTATGGAATATTATAATTCTGTAAGTCAAGTATGAATAAATAAATAATCCACATAGTCTACTGCTGGACATAGGCCTAATGAGCGCCATAGCGCCCTGTCTTCAGCTTGACGCATCCAGCATCTGCCAGCAGTCTTTCGCAGATCCTATATTATGTTAGGTCGGGTCAAGTCTCCACTGAAGAACACGTTTGTTCCAACGGCTGTCGGTTCTTTACGAGATTTCACCAGCCCAGTGTCACTTCAGCTTGCTAATTATTTGAGCTATGTCGATAACTTTAGTTCTCTGTCGGATGTATTCGTTACTAATCCTGTCCTTCAGAGAGACTCCGAGCATAGCTCTTTCCTTAGCTCGACGTGTATACCTTTTTATCTGTTTTTTTTGTGTATGATCACGCATACTTTTACAGAGTTTTGATAGTAATAAATATATCCGCTTTGGATAATTCTTTTACGAAGGAATGGGTTGTACCCAGTTATACCCCTAAGTTAAACACATATTCTCGACCGATGTGGCGCGGTGGGCGTAGTTCCGCCTGCGAAGCAGGAGGTTGCGGGTTCGATTCCCGCTTCGGAACAAATTTGTGTTCGATCTGTAGAAATTTATTCCTTTGGTCTGGGTGTTTCCTATGTATAATAAAAATATGTAATGTATAGTATTAAGTATATCAGTCATCTAATACCCATAATACAAACACTGCCTAGCTTGGGGCTAGATGATGCTGTGTGGACTGTCTTCATTTATTTATTTATATAAAAAAAATAGCAATTTAATATTTTTTAAATCTTTATTTGATGTTTATTTTACAAAAACAAACAACCGATTTGATCTACCTTCTTGTTTTCTTGAACTATTTTCTTGAACTGCTAGTAAAGTCTTGGTGAAATCTCAGATATCTTCTACAACTTACGATTTCTTTCTTTCACAGTCGTATCCCGACGAAGCTCACAGCTTGGCTGGAGTCAACCTGCATAGATACAACGCTATGGACCGCTACTGGAATCGCTGTCTCAAGTTGTAAATATGTACCCTATAACTACATACATAATGTTTATTTTTCCTATACACAAATGTTGCATATACAAGTCAACAAATAAAAAAATCGAAGTAATCAACATCGTAATTCTTCGCAAAAAATTACAATTTTTCATAACCTCGCTTGTTTGTATTACTGAGGTCTCAAATTATAAACAGTAGAAGTTAATTTATATCTTATAATTACGTCGATAATATCTATTTTACTTGCCTCGAATATTTGCATATCCGAGGCATTAAAATTCATATTTTTACGTAAATAAGACGTCCAAGTGTTACATTGATGTCATCACAATCAAAGAGCTATGTTATATTGACATAAGGCGGTATGAAAATGTACATAAGTTGTCTTTTGATTGTATCTTGTGTTAAGTTGTATTTATTGTTACGATAAGTCAATAAACTTTCATCTATATCTACATTTGTTTCATTACCTATTTATTATTAGCATAGTTTACATTTTCTAATCATAATTTTTCTATTTTAGTTTTATGGTAGGTATGAGGTAGGTAAATGGGCATCACATAAATCCTATCCTCATCATCATCATCATCATCAGCCTATATTAGTCCACTGCTGGACATAGGCCTCCCCTAATGAGCGCCATAGCGCCCTGTCTTCAGCTTGACGCATCCAGCATCTGCCAGCAGTCCTTCGCAGATCTATATAATATATATATATCTATATATATATATATCTATATATATATATATCTATATATATATATATCTATATATAGAATCCTATCCTACTTATATTGTAAACGCGAAAGTTTGCAAGTATGGATGGATAGATGGAAGGATGTTTGTTACTGTTTCACGCAACAATTTCTGAACGGATCTCGCTGAAATTTGGCACAGAGATAGATTGTAGTCTGGAATAGCACATAGGCTATACTATTTTATCCCGGAATTCCCACTGGAACGGGAATAACCGTGGGGGAAACCGTAAGTATATATAAAAGTTTATTATTTATCTATTAAAAAAAAACCGCATCAAAATCCGTTGCGTAGTTTTAAAGATACATACCTAACCAACAAGGGAGAGACAGCGGGAAACGACTTTGTTTTATAGTAGACCAAAGTAACCTAAAAATAAAAGAAGTAGATGCCATTAATAAAGAGAAACCGTGTTTTCGGAAACGGAACCATCGACCCATTGAAACCATCTCAATAATTTCCTTGCATCGAAATCTATTACACAATGCAGAGTCCGATCAATCTTGCCAGACTGGTATTGATATGGTGAATAAAATTAACATAAATAGTTATGAATGCCTAGGAAGTTACGGAGAATGAAGGGCAGGCTTGAGAAATGTGACGTGCATAGCAAGTTATCCCACTTCTGAGGTCTACATTCTACCAAAGCGGAACAACCTTATTATATAGGTAAATCCTAACTTCTTCAATATCACTAGAAAGTATAAAGCAAAGTCGCTTTTTTCTGTCCTTATTTTTTATGTCCCTATATCCCTTTGAATGCTTAAATCTTTAAAACTACGCAACGGATTTTGATGCAGTTTTTTTTTAATAGATAGAGTGATTTAAGAGGAAGTTTAATACGTATAAAATAAAACCGTGCGAAGCCGGGTCGGGTCGCTAGTATAGCATAAAACAACTATAAAGCCTAGTTATAAAGATCTAAGCATATATGCTTAAATCTTTATATCTAGGCAACGGATTTTGATGTGATTTTTAACTTTTGACGTGATTGAAGAGAAAGGTTTATATAGGCAATAAACCCGTGCGAAGCTGGGGTGGGTCGCTAGTATATTATAACCTCGAAAGTTTTTATGTTTGGTTGTCTTTCAAGCTAAATCTACTGCACGGATCGGACTGAAATTTTGAATGTAGTTCTGGAATAAAATAGGCTTCTTTTCAGCCCAAGGGATAGAAATAAACAAACTTTGTGTATATATAATGAACCGTTCACGGTAATGGTTGATCCATTACGATTTCTTAAGAAATGTTGATCCACCTTTTTCATGTGTACATTCGACTCTAGACCTAGTAAACAGATAGGGGAGAAGGAGGTAGCTTAGGACAGGGGCACCTTTAGACATTGGAGATTACTCCAAAACAATCGACATATTTTTGGAAGAAAATGCATTTTAGTATTCAACACTACTACTACAAACCATGACATATCATTCACCACGCTGTCAGCTGTAAAACTGATTTTATTAGCAGGTCGGGTTTTCCGTTGGCTGGAGTAAATTATTCATCTGAACTCCGTATGGGTTTATTTGGTGACTTTGAGAATAAATTATATGTTTTTTTATAGTTTCTATTAAGTTTGGGTATCCATGCATGGATAGAGCCTACCGTATTAGTTTCTAAAGTAATAAAAAAAAAATTGTGACACAAAGTTTTTTAAATGACCCCTTGGGGTAGGTTAGGACTAGATATTAGGGGGCACTTTAGGACATGGCATAATGTGTGTCATTGGTAATATAAAAAGTTTTCATTTGTTTTAAGTTGCTTATCGCCGAAGCAAATATAAGAAAAATATAGCATCAATCAGTTATTTACAAAAGAAGAAGTTATGATGGAAAAATATAAGTATTTTAAAAACATCAAAGATAAATTATGGTTTAATATCAATTAAACCAGTTTGTTGGCGTACCAATGTACTAAGGATTTAAAAAATACACAGAGGCTTGGGAAATGAATAAAATTGCTGGTATTGAATGTTAGAAAAGAAAAGAAGATGAGTGGTTGATATTAATATTGGATCATCCTGACAAAGCTCCCATCACCCAGTGAATGAAAGCCCTTCCAGAACTGCTGCGATACTTTTAGATTAGATTTTTCAAGATTTAAACTGTGTGTGTTATTTATCCTAATAATAAATGACGCTAATCTACATATTTAAAGATTTCATGTTTGAGTAACTGCATTTTCATAGTTTCTAAGTTTGGTTGATGTCATGTACGAATTTAATTGTGATAATTGAAGAATTTATAGTTTTTAACTAAAAAATTTCATAATAATGAAATAATTACTCAAATATTTAATTTTAAAGATTATATTACAATCATATTATCATACCCAGTAGCGTCCCAAACTACCCCCCAAGGGGGGCAGTTTTGGACATTGTCAGTGTCTTACTAAAATGGAAATTGTGCATAATCTACTCAATAAACATGTTTATTTTATTATTGATTTGTAAAGGTAAAATACGAATATAGGTTTTACCGAATAAAACATACAAAAATTTTAAAAACAACAAAATCTATGACCTATTCTTTAAAAAGTGTCCTAATGTGCCTCCTTCTCCCCTATACTTCGATCCGAATTTCAAAAGCACATGGCAACGCTGGATCTGCATTGACTCATTTTCAATATACTCGCGTTAGAAAATCCTCAAAATACACCAATTTTGTTGATCTTCTAACGGTCAAAAAAAATACACCGAAACGTCATTTTCACATCCGGTGCATATATACTACGCGCCACATTAGCTTAGACAATGTTGATCTGCAGTCTCTGGAGCCACAAATTACTACTTCGTATGTTTTCAAAGCGGCAACGCCGCACGCGCGGTAGTGGGGGACTTTTCGAGACTTACATAATCAAAGTTAATAGACTTGAAAGCGTTCGTTCTTACAAATTCCCTTCGGATAGTTGAATAGAATAGAGTAGAAATAGCTAAAATTCACTGACCAAGCACATTACATTTATAAAATAATATTTTGTGTAGGTATGTGTATTTTTGAAATCTACTATAGCTCACAAAAAATAACTGAACTCTTTAGCAACCAGTTTGTAGGTCATGTTCTTCTTCGACATGTGCCTTAGGTATAAAAAGTTGGTAAAAAGGTTTTTTTGGTAACAGAACCGTTAAATTCTAATGAAATTTCCCTTTATTTTTAACTAAGAACCTAGAGAGAACCTGCTTCAGAGTTCAATTCTACAGCGATCTAAGTATGCCAGAACGCACTACACGTCAAAGGAAAATATAAAAAGAAAGATTTTAGAATGTTTCCTACATTTTAGACTCAAATGAACTCCTACAAATATCAAGTCTATAAATCCCGCTTCCCAAATGAAGGTAGGAGTGTCGCGTTAACTGAATTTTCATTCACCTCACGAAACTGTCTAGTGGGCAACATTATCATTATTTTAGGACGACATTAGTCCACAGCTGGACATAGGCTTCCCGTAATGAGCGCCATAGAACTGTTGCGTCCAGCATCTACCATCAATCATTCGCAGATCCTCATCCCAACTGGCCGGAGGGCGGGGCGTCCTACACTACGTTTACCAAGTCGCAGTCTCCACTGAAGAACACGTTAACCCTAACGGTTGCCGATTCTCCGCGAGATAAAGCCTAGTTTAATGAATTATCAAGCTAAAATGACAGTGGGCCGGGCATATCTTGCGAAGAACTGACAACCGCTGGGGTAAACGTACTCTTGAGTGAAGACCACATCTCGGTAAACGTAGTGTATGGTGTCCTCTAGTCAAATGGGAATTCATATGGGAAAGCATGTGTCCAGCAGTGGATTATTAATGGTTGGCGACGAAGATGATGATTATGATGAGACCCGCCTGGTAGTTTACTAAAACATTTTTATGATCAGTAACTACCAACGATACGTCTAGGGTAATTTGCAAATCTTACTTTTATAATAAATGGGAAAGTCTGTGTGAATGTTTGTTATGAGTAATCTCCGTAACTACTTAAGTTATTTAAATGAAATTTGATATGTTTATAGTTTAGGACCTAGAATAACACAATATAGGATATTACAACTTGGAAATTATTTACTTTAGTAATAACTAGATGCGCCCCGCGGCCTCGCCCGCATGGAAATTTATTTGTCGAATTTCAGAAATTTATTGCACGCCTCCTAGGGGTTAGTTTCGTAAAAAAAAATACGTGTTTAGTTATTTACTTTTAGTTTATACATAGTGTTCATTTTGAGTGAAACAAACCAATGAAAAATAATTTTCCATACAAACTTTACCACCCCATCTAATAACCCCTTCAGAGTTAAAAATTTCCAAATTTTAAAAGCCTATGTCCTATTCTAGGTCCTAAACTATCTACGTACCAAATTTAATCTAAATAACTTAAGTAGCTACGGAGATTACCTATAACAAACATTCACACAGACTTTCCCATTTATTATAATACTAGAAACTAGATGTGCCCGCGGCTTCGCCCGTCAACCAGTTTTTTAAACAAATTTCAGAAATTTATTACACAACCCCTGGGGGTTATTTTGGTAAAATGAAAAATACGTGTTTAATTATTTCATACTTTATTTTAAGGTACCGAGTTTTAAGTAAATCAAACCAAGGAAAAATAATTTTCCATACAAACTTTACCCTATTTAACGCCCTCATAGGTTAATTTTTGTTAATTTTATTAGCCTATGTCTATTCTAGGTCCTACTATCTACGTACCAAATGTGCTTTAAATAAGTAAAGTTAATACGGAGATTACTTAGAACAAACATTCACACAGACTTTCCCATTTATTATAATAGTAAGATAGATAAGATTTGAGTCTGACTGAACTCTGAAGAACACTGACCCTAGTCTCTTCATAATATGAAAGGATCCTGTTTACCTATGGGAGGTAGCTAGGTACTTTACAGAATTATGTGTGAAGATCCTTGCTAGCAATTCGCATATTGGGTAATTTAAAACTATAATCTTATTAACTTTAACTAAACAGGTAGGTATTAATCAACGGTAGGCTGAACCAGCTGCTAGTGACTTAAAAATCGGTACAAATAAACTGCAAAATGAATAATTAAACACGTATTTTTTATTTTTACGAAACTACCCGGCGGAGGCTAGGAGGCGTGCAGAAAATTGCTGTAATATGACAAATAAATTTTCATGCGGGGGGAGCCGCGGGGTGTAACGAGTCTAAAATAATTGACGTTTAACTAAACATCGATCAAGGCATTTACACTAGTTATTTTTTTAAGCCGGTTAACCACGTAACGTAGGCAACTACTTGAGTTCTCCAAAATAATTTAAGGTTTTTTTTGTAACAATTATAACGATGGGCAATTGTTTATTCTACTCGGGCCACTACCGTGATCTCTGATGTGTAGTTTTTTAGTGTAAAATAAATAACTAGATTAATAATGCTGGACAATCCACACAGCCTCATCTAGCCCAAAGCTAAGCAGAGCTTGTGTTATGATGGGTACGAGATGACAAATATCTGTAACTTAATAGAAAATATTACAAAGATTGAGAAATTTATTACACTTAGAAAACACCCAGAACCCCGTAGAAATATTTACATGTCGTACAAACATTTATTGTTCCAAGGTGGGAATCGAACCCGCAACCTCATGTGCCATATTAAAGTAAACGCAAGGAATGTCATATTAAGGTACAAAGTGCCACTTTTTCGGTTTTAGTTTTCAGGTATAAAGAAAAATCAAAAAACAGAAAAGTTCTTAGTTATCGTTAAAAAAATATCGATGGATCAACATTTGTCCGTAGAAAAGTATTCGCAATGGATTTTTGGTTTCTAAATAAAATTATTCAGTAAATGAATATCATTATTTCTTTAGACTTACAAAAAAACACTCAAACAAGTCAAATTTTAATAATAGGTACATAATTATAAAACTAATAATAAAAGGACTAGGTAACGCGATGTCATAAATAATAAATATCATAGAACATAGCGTTACCCTGACATTTCGTTTCCACATGTGTGGTCATCGACCTCCACGACCCCCGCACGAAGCGGCAACGTCGCTGACATTTTTTACCAATGCTGCGTTCTGATTGGTTCATTTGAATCGGATCAACTTGTGCAAAATGGATTTGTATATCGGATCAACAAATGGTATTACAATGCCAAAAGCCCCGTGAGGTCAATTGTTGATCTGGTCGGAGCAACATTTGTTACTGAAAATGTATAATAGATCAACAAAAGAGGCTCGGATCAACAAGTGTTTTCAGATCAACAAAGTGCTCGCTGTGAGTCGCGCCTGATCAACAATTGCCGGAATGGTATCTCTATACTTATACTTAGACACCTATACATGTATATACCATACTTATATACTTAAATATAAAAAAAAATTTCGCTGTAGACCTCAATATTATGGGTGTAGGTAATTACCAAGCTTTAATTTTTTTCTATTCCTTATTGTTTATATTATTGTATATTTCGTTGTTAACAGCTTTATTATCAAAGCAAATAACAATCAAAGAATAGAAACAAATTACTTACAAGTATAGTATTTACAATTGCAAACTATACTATAGCTAACTGCCAAGACACTGGCTACATTACCACGCTGTATGGCAATGCTGATGAGCTGAGCCAGATACATACTCACCAGCTATAGGGTCACGCATCGCATCGACCAGATACCTCATATTTTTATTGACCGAATCTAAATTCAGAATACTCAGTACGTTTTGATAAAACAAACATATGATTAAAACGAATGTATTCGTCCCAGCTACGCAAGGGTTTAGTAGTTACCTACTAAGCCTTACATAATGCTGTACAATTCAATGCCTTAGGTACTGTACATACAATGAAATGATCTTTGACTATACAGAGCAGGTAACATTGATTCGGAACAAATAAAGCATGACTGCAGTTCGTAAAACTAGTCGGTTTACAATCACGATGCCATTCTTTCCTACTCTTGGTTGGTGCTCTTTTCGTGAACCATTGGCCTATGGGTAGGTATTAGGTCGCTTACCGGCCTTGCCTTTCTCATAAGAAGAATAAAACTTTAAGCTTGCAACAGTAACTAGGTAGTAAACTGAGGTAGTAAAATGTTAAACCTCTTATAATAACTACCAACGTTCGTATAATAACCAAAAAGCTTGGCCAACTTTGCTTTTGTAAGAACTTAAACTCAAAGTTTCCTTCAGACCTTACAATAAATTGATCAGTTTGAATTTTGTTCACTACAACCTTTTGAAGAAGCGAACAAGAAACCTTGGAGTTCTGTTGTGGAAGCTTAGGTACCTATACATTTCCCTTGAAACATACTATAATCTTGCTCTAGATGTGGGCGAAGCAAATTTGTTCTTATTACCTACTATTATTTCCATTATGTATTGTACTAGCGACCCGCCCCGGCTTCGCACGGTTTTATTATACGTATACTAAGGGCTCAAACACAAAACTGCGAGCTCGCATCGCATCGTAAATATCTGCGAGCTCGCACGATAACGTCAGATCTCATTTGCATCGCGTATTCCTGTCATATTACGTCATACTTGGTGACCCCCCTTTTAGTCCGCTCTGAGACAACTTTAGCGAAAGAGCGCGGCGCCTGAGCCGCCTTCTTTGTGTTGTAAAAAAAAACTGCTTCAGTTCTCAACTCATAGTAATTTCGAGTAAAATAGTTCCCTTCAGAGTTCATAATCGTATTAAATGGATGAATCCAGAATCATAGGATTCCATAGAATACAACTCGCACGCCTTTGCCTCCGCCACGCCTCCGGCTTCTGTGTGTTTCGTACTTTAACGAAAAATAAATAAATAAAATAAGTACAGGGCCAGCAGATCTAATATTAGATACCAGATGATTGCATTGATTAATTTAAGAAACCGAAGGGAAGCTGCAATAATAGACGATGTAGATGGTTTCTGTGATGAACCTTATTCTGATTTGGACGAGGAGTAGGGCCAATTTTGTTTGTTTTGTCTTTTAAAACACAAAAATGATTACTAATTTTTAACACACTTTGAATCATTTTTGCATTTTAATTTTTGCACCCTACATAGCTCTTTCCATACAAAATTAATTTTGTAATAATGATCCAGGCGCAAGTTTTCCCAATTATCTACTAAACTATTACAATTTATTCTTTATATTATTTATAGCAAAAAAGTTGAGTTTACATAGCATTAAATTAAATTAAAATAACAACATTTTGTATTACAAAGCTAGAGAAATACCGCCACAAACTTAAATATCGATTATCTCGAAATGAGGTTTGTGTGGGTTGGATCATTTTTGCTTAAATCGGTTCAATTATCTTTTTGGGATCCATCTTACGCTTCCTAAAAACACGTCCAATACGGCGGACTAAACTTGAAGATATGGTTACCCTACAAAACGGTTCGCCGCACAAATTCGCATCGCAGAAATTCGCAAATCAAGTTCGTGTGACATCGCATCAAATCGCATCGCATCGCACCAAATCGCAGTTTTGTGTGGGAGCCCTAAGCCTTCCTCTTGAATCACTCTATCTATAAAAAAACCGCATTAAAATCCGTTGCTTGGTTTTGAAGATTTAGGTAAGCATACAAAGGGAAATAGGGACAGAGAAAGCGACTTTGTTTTATATTATGTAGTGATATCGCTATTTTTGGGGAAGCGATATCTTTTACGAGTAGGTACCTACCTACTATACAACAAGTTTTCAAAAATATGTAATTATGTGTAGTATTTCTTTGAATTTATCACGTAGAAGAATCAATGGGCATCTTGTTTCTTATGATAACGATAAATGATAATAGATGAATTCCCCATTTAGAAGCCTGTGATGCATCGCTGGACTATAAAACACTAATTAACAATTTAGCGTGTTTTAAAAGACTATAGTTAGGTATCTACTTAAATCTCATATGTGGCAGGCAGACCTTTGCCCTCTGCTCCATAAAGGTCGTCAGAGATAGCTTATGTAGGTAGTTGTGATTAAAGAAACCTAAATTAATATTTGCAATGATATCCGTAAAATAGATTGCAGAAGATCTAAAATGAAAGTGAAAGGATTGAAAGGACGGGCCGCGATCGATTATACAATAGGTATACAAGCCACACAGCATATCAGCTTTTTGGCTTGGCAATTAACAGCTCGCTTTTGAGTCGGTGATGTTATGTAGCTTGGTCTTGAAGCTTTGAATGATTGCAACTTCAAATGGGTACGATAGACAGGAGATTCCAATCGCTAAGGTTAAAAAAGGTTATGTTTTTGCCGGCATTGCAAACTTTCAGAGATAGATAATCAATAATACAATCGTAATAAATCTAAGAAATCAACTAGGTACATACCTATACCTTCATAAACATACTTACATTCTTACGTTATCACTACATAGTAGTAGATATAAAACAAAGTCGCTTTCTCTGTCCCGATGTGCCTACGTAATGCTTAAATCTTTAAAACTAGGCAACGGATTTTGATTCGGTTTTTTTTTAATAGATAAGTGATTGAAGAGGGAGTTTTATACATAATAAAACCGTGCGAAGCCTGCCATTTATATAGGTACTATTTAGTGATAAAGTTGAAAATCACAAACGAATTTGATAGCACTTCGGTAAGCTACGAAGGCAAGTGGTCTTAAAAAACTCTTTAGCTGATTGCAGTTAACAGTTCAATTCTAATTTAATAGGCCGTGTTGTGACATACATATGAGCACTTTGTATTTTATTGGCACTTTCCTACTTAATTAGCAATTTGTGTTAGACACAATAATTGATCGATCGAGGGAGGCAAGCAATGATCTAAGCATCAAGACGCAGATTCTGCGATGCCGATAGTTTATCATCATCATCAGTATAGATTAGTCCACAGATAGTTACACACTTAGTTACACAGATATAATAAGGTCAGTTGGGGGAAGTGCGGCGTATTTTATTTTAAGTTCAATTTGCACTCGAATTGTGTTTATACTGTGAACTTTTTTTAATAATTTATTTCATTACCACGTTCCCTGATGAATTATCTCCAAATAGAACCTGCAATTTTAGACTTCTGAAGTAGTTTTCTATGTATTTCATTAGATTTTTAACAGCATGTCCATAGTCGCACTTTCCCAACGAAATGGGGTAACTGCGGCAGGGGTCTCCAAATGCCAGTAAATTACTATTTTTTTAAATTTCAACGTGAATATCAGAAAGAGGAACATTCAAATAAAAGTCTCTATTCGACTCTTGGATCCTAGAAATAAGGTTCACAGAAAAAAGTAGAAAATTGTGAAATGGGGGAAGTGCGGCATAATTCCTAAGGAACAAGCTATCCAGTGGTGTTAAACATTTATACCGGACTGCGCAAGAAAGAAGATAAAGGTAATGGGATGTATGTACCTACTATGTTTTTTTACAACAATGATCATAATGATGATGTTTATGTACACTTAAAAAAAACCGTCTAGTTTTTTATGTTCCTTTTAATTGATTGAAAAAGCTTTTTAAATGAAAAAAGAGTTTGAGTCATTATTTTTTATTATTTAACTTATTGAGATTACTATAATCAAATAATTCACAAAAATTAAGAAACAAGTAGAAGAAACAGTATCGAAATAAACTTAATAAAAAATAAAAATTTAATAAATTAAGTTTCATATATTTTTTTAATATTTATATGAAAATTGTGCCTAATTTTAGGATTCGTTGTTTTCTAAGAATTATAAGCTAATAACATTGAGTTTCTCATAAGTTCCTAAACTAATTTAGTGACTATATGTATTTTAAAAAACTTAGTTTATTAAGTTGCCATAGAAAATAAATGTTTCAAAATAAATCTCGCCTAATATTCTAGATTCAGCCTTTCATAAGTTCGAAATATTAAGGCGGTTTTAAAACTTAATTTTGCATATTATTATAACGATATTTAGTCTACCTAACCTAACTAACCTAACCTAACTGTGGTAGGTAGACGCAACGATTGTACCCAATGAGGGTCCAGTTCAAGCTGCACCATCTTCAGTTAAGGATTTAGATTTAGTGTTAGACAATCAATACTAGGAAGACTGTTATATATTCAGATAAGTTGGGTGCAGGCATGAGTCTAAAACTGCGAGACCTACTTGTACAAAATGTTGTAAATAATTGTTATCCACATTTTAATATAAATAGAATTACCGATAATATACAGAAAGATAACTCCTTAAATCAAAGCACCACTTTAATAGTTCAGCTAGGTGAAACTTGTGTGAAACGGTCACAATTGCTTAGGCTTGTTGAAGTACTTTTAGGAAAGGTAGAGAATGGACTGGGGAAAGTGATTATTTGCTCCTTCCCCGACTCAAAGTCACTGACACTTAAACAAAATGACAATTTATTTCAAAATAACAACAACATGAAATGTCGTCATAACTAGGTACTAGGTACGTCATACAAGGTAATAATTGTAATTAGAGTCGAATTTTAAGTAACTATAGATAGATCTTTGCTGCACGTTAGCTATTATATTTCTATGTAACTCCTTACTCAATTAGGTTAGGTTAGTAAGGTTAGGTTAGTTAGGTTAGGTTAGGTTATTTAGGTTAGGTTAGTTAGGTTAGGTTAGTTAGGTTAGGTTAGTTAGGTTAGGTTAGTTAGGTTAGGTTAGTTAGGTTAGGTTAGTTAGGTTAGTTAGGTTAGTTAGGTTAGGTTAGTTAGTTTAGGTTAGTTAGGTTAGGTTAGGTTAGGTTAGTTAGGTTAGGTTAGTTAGGTTAGGTTAGTTAGGTTAGGTTAGTTAGGTTAGGTTAGTTAGGTTAGGTTAGTTAGGTTAGGTTAGTTAGGTTAGGTTAGTTAGGTTAGGTCCTTCCCGGGGCCGGCCAGTTCGCCGCCTGCGTTGGCACGGCCCCATGGGTTCCTCTTGGCTTCATCGCGGGTGACGAAGCCGCGATTACTAAGCCCACGGCAATGCGGGAACCCTTCGGGGGGGGGGAACCTAACTAACCTAACATAACTAATCTAACCTAACTAACGTAACCTAACCTAACTAACCTAACCTTACCTAACCTAACCTAACCTAACTTACCTAACCTAACCTAACTAACCTAACTAACCTAACCTTACCTAACCTAACCTAACCTAACTAACCTAACCTAACTAACCTAACCTAACTAACCTAACCTAACTAACCTAACCTAACTAACCTAACCTAACTAACCTAACCTAACTAACCTAACCTAACTAACCTAACCTAACTAACCTAACCTAACTAAACTAACCTAACCTAACTAACCTAACCTAACTAACCTAACCTAACTAACCTAACCTAACTAACCTAACCTAACTAACCTAACCTAACTAACCTAACCTAACTAACCTAACCTAACTAACCTAACCTAACTAACCTAACCTAACTAACCTAACCTAACTAACCTAACCTAACTAACCTAACCTAACTAACCTAACCTAACTAACCTAACCTAACTAACCTAACCTAACTAACCTAACCTAACTAACCTAACCTAACTAACCTAACCTAACTAACCTAACCTAACTAACCTAACCTAACTAACCTAACCTAACTAACCTAACCTAACTAACCTAACCTAACTAACCTAACCTAACTAACCTAACCTAACTAACCTAACCTAACTAACCTAACTAACCTAACCTAACTAACCTAACCTAACTAACCTAACCTAACTAACCTAACCTAACTAACCTAACCTAACTACTTGCTTGCTAATCATCTGCTAGAAGACCTTTTTAGCAAGTAACTAGTTCTAAGATAATAAAAAAAAAGAAAATCCTTCTCCTCTTCAAAGTTTCTAATTACTCATAACGTACAACATTCAGTCAGTACATAACATTAACACAATGCCAACACAACACTCATAAATAACACTTCAATTTACCTTAATCAGCATAATGAGTTTACTCTACAACAAAAAAAAAAAACCTAACCTAACTAACCTAACCCAACTAACCTAACCTAACTAACCTAACCTAACTAACCTAACCTAACTAACCTTACCTAACTAACCTAACCTAACTAACCTAACCTACGTTACGTACTACACGTTTACCCCAACGGTTGTCGGTTCTTCGCGCGATATGGCCGGCCCACTGCCATTTCAACTTGCTAATTTTTTGTGAGCTTTGTCGATAACTTTGGTTCTCTGTCGGATGTATTCATTACGAATCCTATCCTTCAGAGAAACTCCGAGCATAGCTCGCTGAATAACTTTGAACTGCCCTTCCGTGAGTGTCCACGTCTCAGCTCCGTAGGTCATTACGGGTAGGAGGCACTGGTTGAAAACTTTCGTTTTCAAACATTGCGGTATGGATGACGAGAAGACTCGACGTAGTTTTCCAAACGCTGCCTAGCCCAGCTGAATCCTCCTCTTAGCCTCCTTTTCAAAATTGTTTTTACCCAACTGCACAATCTGCCCAAGGTACTACTCGACTCGGAAACAATTTCGAGAAGGTGGCCTTCTACGACGACCGGTCCTGGATTAATGTGGTTATTGGTCATGACTTTGGTTTTCCAAATTCATGCCAAGACCGATGCGTCGTGAGGCTGAGGCCGTCCAGCATGTGGGTCAGCTCCTCTAGCGACTCCGCCATTAAGACTATGTCATCAGCGAATCGTAGGTGTGAGATATAATTGCTGTTTATGTTTATGCCCTTACCTTTCCAGTCCAGCGTCTTAAATATATCTTCCAATGTGCTTGTGAACAGTTTCAGGGATATGACATCCCCCTGTCTCACTCCTCTGCGCAATTGGATGGGTTTAGACTGCTGGTCCTGGACTTGGACACTCATAGTGGCGGCATCGTTGAGACATCTCAGCACCTCGATGTAAAGATAGTCAACTTGGCATCGCTGTAAGGATTCCAGAACAGCCCAGGTTCCGACTGAGTCAAAGGCCGTCTCATAGTCCACAAAAGCGAGACACAAGGGTTGATTATACTCTTCGGACTACTGTACAATCTGCCGCACTGTAAACCTGAATTACCTTCATGCTTTACCGCTTGGAAAGCCGAAGGATCAGGTACGCTACCCTGGTCGACACACTAGAGATTTCTTGAACGTTGCTAGAGAGGGCCTTATTGACGAGGAAACCTACGCCACCCTGGGATGTTTTATCACCCTCGCGAAATTAGAGAAGATGGCCCGAGTCTAGGGTTACGATGTCCTCCCCCTCTCTACGAACTTCACATAACCCTAGAACATGCCATTTAATGTTCTCTAACTCCACTTTCAACTGCGCTAGATGATGTTCAAGCCTCAGAGTGCGTCCATTAAACGTAGCCAGGGTCAAATTTAAAGGTGTGTGGTAGCCTAAAGTAGCCCGGGGATTCTTAGCACCCCCAGCTCCACCGTTACCATGACCGCCACCATAGCCAGGAACAGCTAGGCGACCGGGAACTGGGGGCCATTGTATGGCTGTTGTGTTTATTAAGAGCTAATGCCCATAATCCCCACGCTGGGCATGCGGGTTGGGGATCGCAGTTAGGTGATGGTGTTGGTTCTGCAGGGGCGCTGCTGTCCGCCCCCGGTTTGTCCTTCCTTGTTCCTTAGTCGCCTCTTACGACACCCACGGGAGGAGTTGGGGTTGTGCAATTCTATGCCGGCACCATTCGGCAAGGTATGTATTAAATAGGTACCTTTAATAAAACATACATAGATATCTTATAATCTAGAGAAACTTAAACCTAATCAATATAGCATAATGTTGTTATATGTATATCTATCTATATATCTATACTTATAATAAAACTGTAACAGGTCCAAATCTGTACATTGAAGATATTTTGAAATTTTTTTTTGGAGTGCACTCTATTATCGATACTCAAGCCAAAACTGTAATTCTTTTCATTCATGTCTGTCTGTCTGTCTGTCTGTCTGTATCGTAAACGCGCATCACGCCGAAACTACTTGATGGATTGAAATTAAACTCGGCATGATTATAGGTCATACTACGAGGAAGGACATAGGATACTTTTTATCCCGGAATTCAGTAAGGTTCTCATGGGAGAGGGTATGAAAGTAAAAATCCTTTACCGTGCATCACGCCGAAACTGCTGAATAAGTTGGAATGAAACTCGGGACGATTTGAGTTCATACTACAAGGAAGGACATGGGATATTTTTTATCCCGAAATTCGGTAAGGTTCCCCTGGGAGAGAGGGTGAAAGAAAAATTCTTTAACCACGCATCACGACGGAAGTGAATGAATTCGAATGGAACTTGGGACGATTGGACATGGGATACAGCTTAGCCGGGAATTCAGTTGCGTCGTTCAGATGCAGTGAGAAATTTTTGAAAACCCGTATAGCCCAGGGGAACCAAACTGAATTGAACTGATAAACGCGAAAGTTTGTAAGTATGAATGGATAGATGGATGGATAGATTAATAGATGGATGGATGTTTGTTACTCTTTCACGCAAAATCTGCTGAACGGATCTGGATGAAATTTGGCACTGAGATAGATTATAAGCTGGAACAACACATAGACTTTATTTTATCCCGAAAATCCCACGGGAAAGGGAATTTCGCAAGTAAAATCGCGAGTACTCGAAATACTAATATCATGCGCAGACGAAGTCGCGGGCACCAGCTAGTGTATACATATAATAGTAGGTAGTGTATGTGTGTGTTGTGGTGGTGGGGTTATTTTTGTGAACTATTGCGAAACTATCTCCAGAAGGTTTTCCGTATCCTGGTATGTAAGAGTCAGCAGCCAGGCTGTTAGTAGTTTTTTAGAGGCATGTTTTGTGAGTAGGGTAAATATTTATCTTCTTATTAATTTTATTATACAAATGATTTGACTATTTGACGTATTGACGCGCAGCAAATTTTGAACGAACTTCTTTTGGTATTATCTTATCCTTTCCTCTTTTATAAAGTTTTGTTGTGTGTTGTTAAATAATATAAAATAAAATAAATAATAATGCGAGATCAACGTTCGAGGTGAACTGCTAGTTAAGTTTATGATATTTCACGTGCGATTAGTTTAATGCTCTCCCAACAATGGTACCTATTAGAAACTATAACTATTTGGCTAAGAACTTGAAGCAAAGAGCATTTTTAACTTTTTCACACGCGATTCGAATTTTAAAATTTAATCTCTCCAGGGAATTGATTTTTTACCACGACAGAAACTAGTCTAAGTTACTTTCCATCCTTTCACCTAACTTTACGCCAAAAATCAAGTCGATTGGTTGGTTTGTTCTAGCGTGAAAGACGGACAAACAAACTTCCACACTTTCGCATTTATAAAATTAACTAGGGTACTGAAGTTTTGTCACACTATGACTATGTCACTCCCATAGAAATCATCATCATCATCATCATCAGCCTATATTAGTCCACTGCTGGACATAGGCCTCCCCTAATGAGCGCCATAGCGCCCTGTCTTCAGCTTGACGCATCTAGCATCTGCCAGCAGTCTTTCGCAGATCGTCATCCCACCTGGCCGGAGGGCGTCCTACACTACGTTTGCCGAGTCGCGGTCTCCACTCAAGAACACGTTTACCCCAACGGTTGTCGGTTGTTCGCGCGATATGGCCGGCCCACTGCCACTTCAACTTGCTAATTCTATGAGCTATGTCGATAACTTTGGTTCTCTGTCGGATGTACGAATTCGGATCGAAGTCGGATTACGAATCCTATCCTTCAGAGAAACTCCGAGCATTGCTCTTTCCATAGCTCGTTGAGCGACTTTGAACTGGTGGACCAGCCCTACCGTGAGTGTCCACGTCTCAGCTCCGTAGGTCATTACGAAAGAAAAAAAAAAAAAAAAAAAATGAAAAGTCCATAAGAAATGATGATGATAAAATCACAGTTAGGTTGAGCTAGTGTTGACTCGAAGGCTAGAAGTGTCACGCAGATTCGTCAACTAGGTCATATTTTGTTTTATTTACGCTATTGGAAAGGATCTTGTGCAACCATGCAGCTGTATGGCGATAACCGTCGGTTACATCATTTAGGAACTCGGTTACATTATATAATACACATAAGTAGGTATGCATGGCGTACGATTGTAGCGCTAAGGTCGTTCGGGTTCGATGACTTGGGTTACGCTTGTAAACATTTTCTCTTCGCTGTGATGCCAAGATCGGACCTTCCGTGTTCCAGTGTGTGTAGGAGGGTTATCGAATTTCTCGGGATAAATATAAACCCTTATTTTATGTCAAGTTTTTTGAGAATCTTATGTTTATATCTCAAAATAAAGCTCAAAATAGAAGGAAATTTTCGGCCCCGATCCTTTTTTGCTGATGTTTGAAGATTACTTTCTGATAACTTATGAGCGGTTTCATGAAAATATTAAAGGTTCGAAGTAATCTACATTAAGGCTTTAAGGAAAAAGGTTTTAATAAACTGCTAAGTTATATTTAGTAGGTAAATTTAGACCTTGATGTAGGTAAATAATGAAACAAAACAACACAATGAGCAAGTTGTTCCTAAAATACCGCCGTTGATATCGCTCCTTCTTTTTACGTGATAACGGCCACCTAGAAATGAAACAAACATCTGTTTCCTGTGCTCTTGTTTTGCAAATAACTATAACTGATTACAGAACCATTGGAATTTGGAGCTTATTTGTACAGGGGATCGAAAGCAGGCGAGATTTTGAATCTACAGGACCAGATCAAATTTTACGAAACTCCCCGGGAAGTTTTAGTGAATAATTTTCCAGAAACACTTTATTTCAGAAGTTCACATATCTAAGTATCATAAAAGCTATTGATGAAGTATTTTTGGCAACTTCACTGTTTCCCCAAAACACTTTTCGGGTCCAGACATCAGCGTCCACAAATTCTCTCTAAATATAAGTAGTATCTACCTATCAAACCAAATTAATCGCTTCACCATAACAATGAAACAACCAAAAACATGGTACAAAGGACGCTTGTCTAAAGTATGAAGGTTGAATTGAAACCATTTTATCAATCTATCCGTGTAAATAACACCGCACGTAATATCTAATGTTTAGTTTCATTCATCGATAGACGATTTTGTGACTATACATTGCCGTTGTAAATCGATTGGTTAGCCGAATACATCCACAACTCCATATGAAATGTCTTTTATAAGAAAGGTTTAAACCTTGGCATTAGCACCTCTGTGCTTATGTTCCTTTGCGACTGTCTCCGTGACGACCTCTGTAGCACAGCGATCGACGGTCCGCATGTAACACAGCAGGTTCCGGTTTAATTTCCCACCTCAACACAGATGTACGATCTGCAGATTGTTTTGGATGTTTTCTATGTATAGTGAAAATATCCTAGTAGTCATAACATAAGATCTGCTTAGCTCGGTGTTAAATGATGCTGTTTGAATTGTCCAGAATGTTTCTTTTCTGCATGTTTTCTATGTAGGTACCTATAGTAAAAATATCCTAGTACTCATAACACAAGATCTGCCTAACTCGGGGTGATGTGATGAATGATGGTGTGTAAATTGTCCAGAATGTTTCTTTTCTGGATGTTTCTATGTATAGTAAAAATATCCTAGTACTCATAACACAAGATAATGATACTGTGTGTGTTGTCCAGCAATGTTTCTCTTGCATGCTCGTGGTATCCAGACCTCGTGTCCCATCTCGTTGTTCTCTGGACCTTATTGCCTCATCTGTGATCAGGCTCGGATTAAGATCCCGGGCCCCTATGCACTCGGGTATTTGAGGGCCCCTTACAATATTTTCCTACAATCGTAAAAAAGTGAAATAAAACAGATAGTTAGGTACGAGAGGCGGGCGTTTAGATTTAGGTATTTCTAGGAAATGCGTCGTGACGTTTTTGATGCGACTCAAGTCACTATTATTATTAAATTTTTGATGGTTTATGATTTTCATTACTTTGACATCGTTCCTTACCTATTTTCAAAAATTTTGGGCAAGGCAGACTTTAGGGGTACCTATGAATATTCCGCTATGACCCGGCCCCTAAGCTTGCGGGGCCCTAGGCTTGCGGGGCCCCTTGTGGGCCTAAGGGCTAGTCCGGGCCTGTCAGTGATGTGAAGCTGCCGCTATCGGCTCAGTCGGTTGCCGCGCGTCCGCTCGCTCGCACATATACAGTGATCTGTGTGATGGTGATACCAATTGGACTTAACTGAACGAATCCTGTGTCCTGTCAGCCTTGACATGGTGAGTGATATTTTATTTATTGCTCTGTGATCTTCGATATGTTATAGCGTAGTTACTAAAAATGTAGGAATGTAATTAAAACACGAGTTTTTATGGCTTTACAACTAATTAGAGTGTTGTTATTTTAACAACGCTTTTTTATTATTAACTGATGCTTACCTACCTATTTGTTGCTAAGCAGAGTATTTATTTGGCGTTCTCTTCATATAAATATTTTGAGTTTGTTAGAAGATATTTACGTTGTCCGAACTGTTTATTAACTTTAATAGTTTTATATAAAAATAAAAAATAATGAATACCAGACGATTTTTTTAAATGTTACTGTTACATAACACAATACATATGTTACTGTTTTGAAATAAGACGAGCCAAAAATAAATAAATAATCAATTAAGAGCAGCAATGCCAGCAGCGTCTTCAGGACGCTTCCGCCTGGTACAGATATGGATCAGTTGAAACTACTTCTGGATTGCTTTCAAGTCTGCAGGAGGTCAATTATTGCATTGATTTAGACATACCTTATAATTTGAAATGTACTGCAAGTAAATTATTAAAACTGTGTCTACTGTGTACGACTGTGTCTAGCACACTGCATTATTATTTTTAACTAAATTAGTTATAAGTTTTGGACATCATTTCCAAGTGCACGGTTTATTAGATAATGTTATCTACTGTTATATACAGAGTGCCACGAAACATCTTACCTACTATTATAAAATCTGTGTGAATGTTTGTTCTTGGTTATCTGCGTAACTACTTAAGTTATTTAGATGAAATTTTGGCTTTTAAATAGATTAGGACCTAGAATAACATATAGGATAGTAAAATTTTGAAAAAAAACCTATAAAGGGGTTAAATGGGGTGGTAAAGTTTGCAGGAAATAATAATTCCTTGGTTCGATTCACTCAAAACTCGGTATAAATAAACTGTGAAGTGAATAATTAAACACGTATTTTTTATTTTTACATAAAATTCCTCCCTGGGGGAGGTGTAATAAATTTCTGGAAGTTGTATGAAAAGGAACTCTGGTTCGTGGGCGAATCAGCGGGTCGCATCTATTGTGTACTAAGCCGAAACGGGTGATTCTGGACCCTAAAAGACGATTAACTGCTGATATAAGTACTTTTGTTTTTAATTAATTTTATTTGCAATTGCTCAAAAAGTTTGTGCTAGTAGAATACCAATAAGAGTTTAACACTGACATTTTGACACGATATTATTTAAATGGTGAAGCGATTTAGAAGAATTCGGGCCCAGAATCACCACCTTTCGGCTTAGAACTTGACGTGTCCAAGTGTCCTGTAAGGTCATACGGAAATAAAGCACTTTGACTATTGACATATGTTGCGTGGCAACCTGTAATATATGTAAAAGTGAATCCCTTCGTCACTTCATAATTCATAATTTCGTTATTAAATAAATATATTACTTAATACTTTTAATTTTTATATCACTCTTTACATAAAATTACTTTATTTATATTACGTAGTTAATTATTTTCTGTCTACTTGTTTCAGGACGTCAAAATAATATTCGGCTGTGTCCTGGTTTTGCTGAGTTGTAATTCTGAGTCGAAAGGCTTCCTGTTGCGAGGAGAGAGAACTCTCGCTCTGGAGGAGGTCATTCCTCTAAGGGGAGAGTTCTATCCAGACCGGTTGGAGGTGCAATGGGTATCAGGTATTTACTATCCTCTTTACCTGACGTCAAAACAATATTCGGCTGTTTCCTGGCTTTGCTGAGTTGTCACTCTGAGTCGAAAGGCTTCCTGTTGCGAGGAGAGAGAACTCTCGCGCTGGAGGAGGTCATTCCTCTAAGGGGAGAGTTCTATCCAGACCGCTTGGACGTGCAATCGGTATCAGGTATTTACTATCCTCGTTACCTGGGATCAGAAAACAATTTCTTGATTTCTTTAGACTGACAAAAAGCAGTAATACTAGTAACAAACTATAAATAATAATAGTTTATTGCCAAAAGAATCATTACAAATACAGTACTTATCTGACATTATGAAGCATTCGAATAATTGTGTGTTAGCCCTAGTTGCCTAAACTAGAAAAGAGTCTGTATTATAAGCAGCTGTGCTCCCCACACAATCCACCCACAATTGGAACAGAATAATAATGCGTAAGCGTACGTAGGTGCTACTTCACAATCTTTGAATACAACGGACACCACGATATCAAATAGCCAAATAGTGGTTTTACGGCTTCTTATAATAAAATTATAATTTAGGTAATAACTAAGCGGTCTGTCAAGTTCTAGTGGATTGAGGGAAACCCCAGCCAGACCTTATCATTGCAAAGCTAGGCTGTTCTGTATCATTAATTAATATCTTAAATAGCGACCCGCCCCCGCTTCGCACGGTTTTATTATACGTATAAACCTTCCTCTTGAATCACTCTATCTATTAAAAAAAAAACGCATCAAAATCCGTTGTGTAGTTTTAAAGATTTAAGCGTTCAAAGGGACAATAGGGACAGAGAAAGCGACTTTATTTTATACTATGTAGTGATTAATGCTGTAAATGTTTTCAGAAACGAAATACATGTTCAGAGATCTGTTAGGAATAAGGAAGTACGATGCTGCAAATGACACTTATGAGACAATATTGGGCGAGGATCAATTGGTATGTACAAACTTTTGCAAATTTTTAGGTCGTTTGTGAGAATAGGATAGAACTATGTAGAATAGATACGCTTTCGCGTTCGAGGTTAGTAGGAGCGGGATAGAGTACCCTAAGTACCTTTGGGATGGCGTAAGCACAAATAACTCCTCACAATAAGACCTGGTTTCGAGGAACCATATAATTATCTTTACATCAGCTAAACTCGATGTAGAATGTTTGTAAACAAACCGCCCATACTTAACATAAAATACACTCTGTTGCCGCGCCTTTTTATACGCTATTTACATTACTTGTCGATTTAAGATCCTTTCTTCACTAAATATTTCGTACACCCATATCTAAAATTCGACGCCAAAAAGTGAATTTTAGTTTTTTGTGTCGTGGTTTGTTTACAAACATTCTACATCGAGTTTGGCTGGTTTATAGTAATGAATCAAAACATGCCACTTCATTGGGCCGCATGGTTCCTAGATCTCA